>OY728129.1:1315532267-1315573267 GCA_963277665.1 Viscum album | reverse complement strand
TAGTCACATGCTCAAAATATAACTCTAACTATCATGGTATCTCTAAAATGTGAGTGACCTCTCACTCTTGATGCCATATATACCTTGCTGAATTTTTCTAGAGGCATAATTTAGGATGCTCTCTCTCTTGGTTGTTGAGTGAAATAAAGTCACAGAAATCAATGTTTCATGATTTTAATAGACTCGTGACACTTAGTAAATAACCATCCTACTAAAAGTTAAATTTCTTTATTATATATTTATGATTTATTGAATTCATTATATATATATTCAATCTCACCTAAAATAATGGATAGTTAAATTTTTCGTGGATAGCTCGTCCACCCCCCTGGACACCCCGTACCCCCTAGACAGCCTTTCCACCCCCCGTGGACAGCCCGCACACCCTACGGATAGCCCCCCCACTCCCGTGGACATCCCACCCACCCCCTGGACACCCCTAACCCCTGGATATCCCCCCACCCCCGTGGAAACCCCCTACCCCTGGATAGTCCCCCCACCCCCATAGACAGCCCGCCCACCCCCTGGAAACCCCCTACCCCCTGGATAGCCCCTCCACCCCTGTGGACATCCCGCCCACTCCCCTGGACAGCCCCCCCTGTGGATAGACCACCGACACCTCCCGACCCCCCTGGACAACCCCACAACCCGTGGACAACCTGCCCACACCCCTGGATACCCTACCCCTAGAGATTCCCCCTCACCCCTGTGGACAACCCGCCCACCCCACTTGACACCCCCTACACTCCTGGACAGCCCCGCCACCCCCGTAGACAGCTAGCCCACCCCCTAGATACCCCATACCCTCTGGATACGCCCCGCCACACCCGTGAATAGCCCTCCCACCCCCCCGTGGACACCCCAACCCCCGTGGACAGCCTACCCACCACCTGGACACTCCGTATCCCCTGGACAGCCTCACCACCCCGGTGGACACCCCGCCCACTCCCCCTGGACAAACCCCTACCCCCTGGACACCCCATACCCCCTAGACAACCTCGCCTCCCCTATAGACAGCCCACCCAACCCCCTGGACACCCCGTACCCCCCTAAACAGCCCCCACCCCTGGAAATATCTCCCACCCCCAGGACACCCCGAACCCCCCTTGGACAGCCCCGCCACCCCTGTGGACAACCCGCCCACCCCATGGATACCCCATACCCCCTGGATAGCCCTCCCACCTCTATGGACAACCCTCCCACCTGGACACCTTGACCCCCCTGGATAGCCCCCCCATCCCCCGGACACCCCCGACCCCCTGGATAGCCTGACACCCCCTGGACACCCCGTACCCCTCTCATTTATTTTGTTTTTTGGGTTACACATTAGTTATCCTTTTATATTTACTTCCATATTTGTTTTAAAATACAGGAAATGAAACCAATTGAAGAGAGAGGCGACAAAAACAGATTATGGACAACAATCGTCGCATGAATGAGCTGGGTATTCAACCACTAGTGCCTGTAGTGAGTATTTTTATTTCAAATATATATATTTAAATAATATATAATGTCATGTGATTATTTTTTTTAAACATTTTTTTCAGGATCCCTCTATTAGGTGATAGTTATTTGATGAGAAGCCTAGTAGTGGTCCCAGTACTCAGGGTGTTCATACGAGGGGGGGGGGGGGGTGGTACGAGAGCTAGATGATCTGGTCGGCGTGCCCGATTGGACCCTGCCCCCTCCCACTGACATACCATCCATCTCACATTCCGATCCCGGTGTGTCATTAAGGACACACGGGATATTTAGGCCTCCCATTTTTTTCACCACCCTTTACATCTGAGCCTACTCACCCGTCTGTACCATATCCGATGATGATTCCCACTCCCAATCCACCATTCGGCCAACTATCCCTGTCATCTTCTTTTACTTATGCTTCCTTATCTTTGGGCTTTTATATTCTATCTTATTTGACCTCCTACTCTTCCAGAGTTTGTCTCTACGGAGCATACATTGGGACCCCACTCCACCCTATACAGGGTGTTTCCTTCAGTTTCTGCGGATCTAGCGGCCCCCCATTGATCATACTACCATAGGTATACTTTTACAACCCTAAAAATTTTTTACACCATTATTTATTTTCATTATAATGTGCATTGATAAAATATTTGTTTTTCTTTCATAACAGATACATCTACTGATAAGAGGTGGGGGCAGGGCATACACGCATGCGTGTGGTGTGGAACCACCGCACACAGTTGATGGTGGACTACAATAAAGATAGTCAAATGATTGAAAAATCCCGGCAGCAATGTCGGAGTTTTTTGGCGACGCTTGCCAAATACTCTGACATCATTCTTGTTATCCCACTATCATGGAGACAATAGCCAAATAAAGTCAAGGATAAAGATTGGGTAGAGATATGAGTAAAAAAATCTGTTGTATTTATTGCAATATATTATTTTTTGTATTTATATGAATTAATATTTTGGCTTCAGCTTCAGTTTAATTTCCCCAATGTTGAGGGTGCACGACCGACACGTCTAAAAGGATTTAGGTGAGCTCTGGAGAGTTTATAAGCACAAGTTGTATATTGGATGACATGATAGAGTTGACACAGAGTTATAGGCGGTCCCTATCATGGATGATTATCTGTTAGAACAGTATCGACAGATGATTACTCATTGGATGACTAGACAGTTTAAGGTATTAATTACATTAGAGCTATTTAAATGAAAATTTTCATGTTTTTTAATACTAATTATTGAATTTTATTTAAGAATCAACCAAAATAAATAAAAAAAACATTGATGCTAAAAAATACCTCCACACATTGGGATGTACTACAATACCAGATCATGAGAGGCAGAAGGTATGACAGTTTATAATCTTTCTTTACGACTTGCACTTTCTATTGCTTCCTCCATAATTTATTCGATTGCTAAAGTTGTTATATAATTTTAGTTATGCAATTAATTATTGGTATTCGATTTTTAATTATGGTTTCCTACATTCAATGTTATTCTATAGGAATAAATTGAATATATAAGGACATGTACCTCGAGAAAAAATGTTTTTCTTGAGTAGAAGAAAGAAAGATGGAAGTGCGGTTAATAAACCGACTCAGCAGCAAATTGTAAGTTTTAATTTTTAGATTTAAAAATTTAATCTCTATTTTGTAACTTAATAATCTATTTATATTTGTAACAGGCCACTTTAGAGGCCCTTGATGCCCAGGAACCTGAAAATTTTGGGCCAAATGATCACTTACATTAGGTGTTGGGAGATGATCACCCTAGGAGAGTACGCTGCCGACCTGGGAAGAGTATAGTTCCGATGAGGTATTGGCCCTCCTCAGGTACGAGTTGTAGTGCCATTGAGTTGCAGAAGGTTAAGGAATAAGAAGAACATGCTGAAAAAGGGCCACAAAGATGGCATAATAGTCTGCTAGGGCAAACACTGCATTTATGAAACTGATGGAATTTTTATGTCCAACACTTCCACTAGAGGTCATCACTACTTATGATGAATATATGTCGTCAATGCGTTCTATATATGGTGCACCAGGTGGAAGTTCTAGTGTCGGTCGAGACAATGGCTAGGAGGAGGCTGAGGCGAAGGAGGAGGAGGGTGAGGAGGAGGCCGAGGCAGAGGAGGAGGGTGAGGAGGAGGTCGAGACGGAGGAGGAGGGAGATGAGGAGGCGAGGCTGAGTATGAGGGAAGGAGGAGGGCATTGAGGAGGGAGAGGATGATGATGGGGACAATGATGAGGATGAGGGTGAGGGTAATAATGATGGTGATGATAATGATTATGATGAGGGGACATATTGATTCGTTACATTTTTGACTGATATTACTGATCTTTGCTGATTATTGATTTGTTGTGCCTGAATATATGTGTGATTAGATAGGTCACATTATATTTATTTTTTATCTATAAATAATAAAAATTGACTTGATGATTTGTTGTGACTGATTCACCCCTCCCCTGGATAGCGCCGCCACCCCTATGGATAGCCCGCCCACCCCCTGGACACCCTTACCCCCCTGGATAGCCCTGCTACCCCCGTGGACAACCCGCCCACCCCCCGTGGACAGCCCCTCACCCCGTGGATAGCCACCCAACCCCCGTGGATAGCCCGCCCACCCCCTTGGACAGCCCGCCCACCCCCTGGACACCCCCTACCCCCGTGGGCAGGCCCCACCCTCGTGGACAGCCCGCCCACCCCACCTGGACACCCCCGACCCCCTGGACATCCCGGTCACCTCCGTGGACAGCTCGCCCACCCCCTGGAAATTCCCCCCATCCCCGTGGAGAGCCCGCTCGCCCCCCTGGACACCTATACCCCCTGGACAGCCCCGCCACCACTGTGGACAACCCGCCCACCCCCCTGGACACCCTGTACCCCTGGATAGCCCCGACCACCCCCTGGACACCCGTACCCCCCCTGGACAGCCCCCACACTACTTGGACAGGCCGCCCACCCCCATGGATAGCCCGCCCACCCCCTTGGACACCCCATACCCCCTAGATAGCCCAGCCACCCTTGTGAATAGCCCACCCACCCCCTGGACACCTCGTACCCCCTGGACAGCCCCCACCCCTGTGGATAGCTCGCCCCACCCACATGGACAACCTCTCCCCCCGTGGACATCCCCCCACCCCCGTGGAGAGCCCCCCACCCCCTAGAAATCCCCAACTCCCTGGACAACCCCGCCACCCCCGTGGATAGGCCACCCACCCCCCTGAACACCTCGTACCCCCTAGACAGCCCCAACCACCCCCTGGACACCCCGTACCCCCTAGACAGCCCCCACCCACGTGGAAAGCCCACCCACCCCTGTGGACAGCCCCAACCACCCTCTTGGACACCTCGTACCCCCCCTAGACAGCCCCGCCACCCTCGTGGACAACCCAACCACCCCCTGGACACCCCGTACCCCCCTGGATAGCCCCCACACCCCCGTGGACAGCCCACCCACCCCCGTGGAAAGGCCTTCCCACCCACCTGGACTCCCCCTACCCCCCTCGACAGCCCCGCCACCCCTGTGGATATCCCACCCACCCCTGGACAACCCCCTCCCCCATGAACATCCCCCCACCCTCATGGAGAGCCCGCCCACCCCCCTGGACAGCCCCTACCCCCTGGACAGCCCCTACCCCCTGGATAACCCCACCACCCCCGTGGACAGCCCACCCACCCCCCTGAACACCCCCAACCCCCTAGATAGCCCCACCCACCCCCCTGGACACCCCGTACCCCCTGGACAGCCCCCCACCCGTGTGGACAGCCGGACCACCCCCGTGGAAAGCTCACCCACCCCCATGGACATCCCACCCACCCCCTTGGACACCCCATACCCCATGGACAACCCCACCACCCTCGTGGACAGCCCACCCACCCCCTTGGACACCCCGTACCCCCTAGACAGCCCCCCCACCCCCCGTGGATAGCCCCGCCCACCCCTCTAGACACCCCTACCCCCCTCGACAGCCCTGCCACCCCTGTGGAAAGCCCGCCCATCCCCTGAACACCCCTCCCCCCGTGGACCGCCCCCACCCCCGTGGACAACCTGCCCACCCCCCTGGACACTCCCTACCCCCTGGATAGCGTTGCCACCCCCATAGACACCTCGCCCACCCCCTGGACACCCCGTAACTCCCTGGACACACTATACCCCCTAGATAGCCCCCACCCCCGTGGACAGCCCCACCCACTCCCCTAGACACCCCTACCCCCTGGACAACCCCGCCACCCTAGTGGACAGCCCCCCACCCCCTAGACATCCCCCAACCCCATGGATTATAGGGTTTCTAACCGCTAGAAGATCCCATTATAGCTACCCACTTCGTTGCCTCCTGGGATCCTTGATCACCAAAGAAAAATAGTGGATGTTATTTTAGAAACTCTCATGCATAATCAATGATCTGAGAAGAACATGGCTATTCGACTTCCACAAGAGTTTGAGCAGAGACCAAGACTAGGAAGAAAATAGATAGATCACAAGAATGACTACCTAAGATATCCGCTTATTGACTTTTTGATTCATTAATAGTGGTAACATTCTAAAAAAATTATAAAAAACAAAACCTTTAGTAAAATAATCTGATGTTCTAAAACAAGGGACACAAAATCACAAATCCCATAAAGATACATCATAAATAATTCTTCATAAAACCATTTCAAAATCACATAATAGAGACCTTATTTCTATTTAAAACTCCCCAATGGTTTATAAAAATACATTTTAAGATTAAATTTCAAAAATCATATAATATTTTTGTCCCACAATAAAAATTTAATCCATTTCATAATAACCAAATCCCCCTTCCTACTATACACACCAAAACATTCATTTTTTTCCTAAAGAAACACATACTAATGAAATAAACACCATTCCAAAAACATTTTAAAAATACCAATGATCTTAAAATCCATAAAATTCATTCCATTAAAACCATTAGACCCCCACCCCCTGGACACTCCGTACCCCCCCTTGGACAGCCTCCCAAACTCTCTCCACCATCGCCCCACCCCCCTTGGACACCCCCTACCCCCCTTGGACATCTCCTCATGGGTGTATCAGAACCATCTCAACCACATCACCACGCCTTTAAAATCGTCTCATCTCTAAAGAAAACAAAAATGGATCGACCTCACCTGAAGCTTAATGCAGATGTGGGTTTCGGCGAGGACAATTCGGAGGCCATGTTGTGAGCGATTGTCCCGCTGGTGCTATCTCCGGCGAGGAACACCCGTCTGAGGTCGGCGCGATCTCTAATCCACGGCTCGCAACCCTCCTTCTGGGTAGCAACCCACTTCAAGGCGTTCTAGCAGTCATTGAACAAAATTCTAAGGGGGTACTCGGGGGCTCGCTGGTATTCGATGGAGATGCCGAAGACGCGAGCCTCGGTGACTAGGGTCATCAGGTAGTTCTGGTATGTGGGGGGAGTAGGAGGTTTCGATGCAGAAGCCTCCGTCGTGAAAGTAGACGAGGAGCGGAAGCTTCCCGGAGGGATGGGCGTGTTCGGGGTTGATGGAGGGAGGGACGTAGAGCCTGGAAGTGATGCATGGATCAGCGACAATGGTGACGTCTTTGGATTGGTGTGGTAAAGGTTCTTTCTGAAGTTCTTTTCAATCGATTGGATCCTTAAAATTGTTTTGATTCAACCTTCTATTTCTCCTTCCTTTTCTCCATCTATAATAACATCCCTCGATTCAAGACTTTTTTCAATTAATTGTTAAAAGTTTTGCATAAAAAAATAAATTGGAAAAGATTAACTCCTCATTGACATGTATTTTTACAAGATTAAATGGCCATGCTAGAACGTTCCAATAGAAAGTTTCACCGTGTGAACGTCCAGATCATCAAGGGGAACATGTAGCTTGGTGCTCAGCTCATGATCTATGTGAATCTCTACTACCACATGAAATTTTGGAAATTGTTTGTTCTGAGAATATCTCATTGGTTATTGTACACTATACCCCCTCATAAAAAGTCAATGAGAGAGTGTTGATAAATATAAATCAAAATCATTTTCACCTTGTAGAATATCAGTACAAGAAAAAATATTAGTGTTTCCCTGATTTACATTTCACAGAAACAATTATGAAAAAATCGACTACCCCTGGTACGACAGAACTTTAAGGGGAATGAATCGCCTCAATGTGTGTGTGTGTGTGTGGGGGGGGGTCTTCATATAGTGATTTTTGTTGTGTTATTTCTTCTTTTTGATGCCTTCTCATAACATTATCTAACAACTCACACTGACAATTATGTTTTTTCTTCTAGGGAATTTATTCGTGTCTACATCTCCTCCATTTTCTTATCATTATCCCCTTGTGTATTTATTTTCTAAAAATATGTCTAGGGAGACACTCCAAAACCCGCACTTTTGATGCGACCATATTGTTCAAGCCGCATTAAGGACACTGAAAGCAGTCATTCATTGGGTAAAATCAACGATGATTTTTCTATATAAAATAGATATAAAATATAGAAAAATAATTAGTCATTGTTATGTAATAACGATTTAAAGTAGAACAATTTTTTATTTTGTCATACTTACACATACTTCCCATACTTTTTGCATGTTTTCATCTATCAGTATTCTGTTATTATTTATGTAAACCACCTTCCAAAGCACATGATGTGGAATAAAAGTGGATTTGGATTTGGATTCATCAATATATATATAAACAAAGAAAAATAATTATATTATTGTTTAATTCCACATAAAAGTATTACTGTATATTTAAAATACATACCATTTTTTTTCAAGTGAATCATACCCATTACTTTCTTTACAACAAGGCTATGTTGGTTTTGATACATGCTGCTTATTTCTAGTACTCAATTGTTGTTTCATAAATTAATAATTCTTAATCAAAGTGATCAATACACATATTTTAAAGTAATTTATTACCAATCACAATGTACCTAAGAATATGCCTCCTCATGATGACCAATAAATGTATTCCATGTTTCTTGTCTTATCATGTGTGCATACATCTATGGTGGGTGCGAGTTTACTCTCCCTTCAATATCCATGATATTATGCTTCATAATAATTGTATGAAATCCTATATGAACCCTTCCAATGACCCTTAATAAAAATTTCATTCAGTATTCATATATTATAAATGCACTTTACAAGGGATAATGAAGAGTAAATCAACGTTTCATTATTTTATTTTTTAGTAAAATAAAGAAAGTATACCATGATGTTACTTCAGTCTCTTCCCAAATTAGTTCCTTAACCGCAAGAAAAATATTGTGCCACACATCTACATTAATCATAACATGCATTTGAGTGGTAAACCTAATGTAACTAATGAAAATGGACTTGTTGGGGTTAACAAGCTGGTTGTGTACATTCCATCCAACCTCGAATTTGGTGCCTTTGCTTCTCACCATAATAATTTTTGTTAAAATCATCATACTATGACACTCCTATTTTTTTTGGGATAATGGTTGTTCAACTTATACCATTTCATCAACTTTAAAACCGTCAATATGTTGTTCCTCATGATTGGTAACATCAATTTATGGTGAAACTTGTTGTTCCTCTGCATTGTATGCATCAATATGTTTATAAACCTATTGTTCCTCAAGATTGGGACTTTCGACATGTGAAAAATCCATTATCTACATAAGCAGTTGACCATTTAATTAAGAATACATAAATATAGCAGTGAATATATAATAATACGAGGTAACATAATATAAATTACAAAAAATATAACCTTATTATTGAAATCTATCTTTTCTATTTAAAGGTTGAAGCGATTTGACTCCTCAATTGAGTATCTAAATCCCATCATTGTGGTCTCCTCAGACATATAAGACCAAGTATATATTGGGACCACAAAAAAATGATTGCGACATCCCAATGAAAGGGACATTCTCAGTTGAATTGACTTATGACCCTTTAGTGGTTTTGGTCGATAACCGAACAATTGAACACTTTTTGTTTGTAGGATATGAGACATAAAATACTTGTACTGTCTGTGATGCCATTATGAATGGTTCATCTTTGTACCATTCCTTACTGAAATCCACTTTTATGAATCCAAATTCATTGATTTTAACTGCACTCCTGTTATCAACCCACTTGCATTGAAAAATCATCACTTGTAATGTTGTATAATCCAACTCCCATATTTTTTTAACGATACCAAAGTATGGCATATTCACATAAATTGGGTTTTTTCCTTGGTACTAGATACAAGCATCACTTCATCCATAAGTATGACTCCACTATTCTATATGGTACTATATTCATCATATTCCTTTGTATAAAATGTATAAGCATTAATTACATAACCATTATAATATAATACATGCACACTTGGTCCTCTATCCAGATATCAAAGTAATTCTAAAATTAAATTCATATTTTCAGTTGAATCCTTGAAAATATGATATTGAAACTCTCCTATTAACTGTCGATTGTGTGTATTTGATATCAAAATTTCATCCCTTGATGGATTCAAATAACAAAAAATTAATTTTTGGGTTTTAACATATGGAGAAACCTCTAAACTGTTATGTAAAATGTAAAGGTGAGTCTGCTCCCACTCTACAATATTAATTGCAACAATATCTATTCCTGAAATTACTTTACACTCTAGTCACATGGTGTGATAAGATTTTGGCAGACCAATGCTTTCTGCATCAGACATGTATTCAGTACATAATTCAATACCCTCCTCAATAATACTTCTATTTGTAATACAACCTTGTGGCCAAATTCAATTTTTGATATACCCTTTAAAAATATTTATCATCCCATATAACATGTCTCTCAAAATAAAATCTTTATTTCCATAAGCATCATAAAACATAACACCTAAATACCACATTAATTTCAGATATTTGATCAGTGGATACAAATAAACATCAATATCATTATCGGGTTGTTTTTGGTCCTGATATAAGAATAGAAAACATAATATATTTTTGCTTCATGCATTAACATAGTGGAAAGTTATAATTTACCAACATAATTGGTCATGTACTATGATTGTTTCTTTGTAAACAAAAAGGATTCACTTCATCTGTATATAGCGTAAGATGAAGGTTTCTCAACTCATATAGGCTCCAAAACCTTGTAATGATTGGAAAACACCGTACAAATTTTTAAGGTCTTCTTTCCTTTTTCTTGTATCGAGATGCACCAAACTTTGAATATTTTTAAGTGATTCACGATCCTTACAAAATAATATATAGTCATTTAGATAGGCATGAATTCTTTTAGTAAATCATACCCATTGAATGCAGTATTCATTTATAGTCATATATTTGGAAAGGAAGCTCATTATCTTCTAGTAGAATATCATTCGAGAGAGAAAGTAGTGCAGTAAAGTTGATGACACTCCATCAGTTGCCAAATTTTACATTATATAACTTCAGTATGACTGATGATATTGTATATTTAGTATAACTAGAATAAAATGGAATCTTTGAATAACTCTTTAACTTTTGAAACAGTTTTAGAAAATCATGAAGTTCATTTTCAATTGTCATTTTCATTTACTCAATATGATATTCATCACCATTCACTTCTATAATAATATCCTCAATATGGACTTCATCATTTTTCACACTTGTAATCATATCATATGATCCATAAAATGTAGTGTTATCCTAGTCACTAGTTGCATTCAGTTCTTCGACATATTTAAACAAACATTTATAACTTCAATCTATTCTGTGATAGATCAAGTGTTCTTTCAACTCCTATGGACTAATTAGTCCTGAATAACAATAATGAAAACACGAACACATGATTCGATAAGGGTCTTATGCATGATCTTTTGCAAACTTGATGAACCATTTCACCTCATCCTCATACTCATTTTTCATATGATTGAAATAAATCCATTTTCAATTCCTATCCATCCTATTTGATTCAATAATATCCATATTTTAAAAAATACACATAAGGTATGAACTTAGAACCCTAAAAGGTTATTCTTTACACACACACACATATTTTTATCATATTTGATATAAATTTTCATTGCATCAACAACTTGTTGGAATGTATAAAGACTAATAATTATATGAATTTAAAGTATCATAACACTTATTTTTATTACAATAAGTCACATATCATAAATCATTTTTTAAATGGATTTTTCAAGGGAGATAATTCACTCTTTGTCACTATTAATGTTCACAAGAAACCTATGGATTTCTACAACTGGATAAGTATTAGGGTATATATAATAGGATTTCACTATCAAAACATGCATCAAAACCAATTAGTTATTTTTCATAATGTTTCCAAAATGTTTGAAACAAATTAATCCCATTGATTATGGTTATTACATTTGTAAATTTATGAAATATATCATACTCAAATTCTTTGTTTTGTAATAAAAAAAATAAAAAAAATTAATATGCCATGAGATTTTGAAAATAGTTAAGCTTGTGGGTATAATTGGAAAATGAATGCTTTAACCAAAATAACCTAAATGTTTAAATTTCAAAACCATAAAGTGGAGGTATATAATCAAAAAATAATTTTAATGAGTAATTGAAAACACTAATTATCAATTACTTATAATTATTAAACTATTTAAAATGTAAGTGGATCTGTTGAATTGTTTTAGGATAAAACATAAACATAAATTAGATAAGGAACAAAATAATGCAGTGGCACAAAATTTTTTATAACTCATGACCTATTTTTCCAATTCATATCAATCAATGCACCTTTAAATGACGTCCAATTTCAATTTGGGAAAATCTTGGAAATTAATAGAGAAAATATCTTGTTAGTCACGAGGAACAAAATAACTATTACATCGCAGCTGTTAAAAATACATGAAGATGTTGAAGATTTATAATCAAAGTTACTTAACCAAAAAATAGTTATTTTCTTCATGCATTTCAAACTTCCCCTTAAATATAGGTGATATTGGAAAGAGCGTCAACGAAGATCTCTATTTTAGCATCACTAGATAATTTCAAAAAGAATGAGTTTGGATGTTGTAGACATGACCAAAGGAAGATAAACTCAAAAAAATCATGCAATTCACATGAAATATCAACTGAGATTCCTTAAAAACAAGTTCAAAATTTCATACCTTCAGTTTTGAGGTTCGATTTTTCCAGAACAATCGACTTCAACTATAACCGACGTTCGGTTTTGTGAGAGCTTTAATGCGGTGCGAGGAAGATGTGATCTGCTATGGTTCTTTTGAAAGGAGGGTGAATGGTTTTATCAGTGCTTACTAAAAAGAATCAATAAAAGTGTATTTTATTAGTGCTAAAAACATAAGTGCTAAGAAATACTGTTTTTGTGAGTGCTTTTTTATCACTGACAAATCATCACTTTTATTAGCGTTAAAAAAGTACCGACAAAAGTAGTATTTCTCAACACTTATGTTTTTAGCATTAAAAAATGTAAAAAAATGAATAAGTAAATAAGATTAATTATATAAATGATATTTAAAAAAAAATGAAATATACTAACTATTTAAATTACAAAAATAATAAAGAAATAATTTAAATGAATTATTATATAAACTAAATACATATTGAAAATATTAAAACTTAATAAATAAATATGCATAAATAAATAAATATATAATTTAATATAAAAAAATGAATAAATTGTGAAAATATTAAAAATTAATAAAAAATATTGAATGAATGAATGTTAAAAACGAATAAATATATTTGACTAAATTACAAAAATATTAAAAAATTGAATCCATAACACTAATTACATAAATTACAAACACATAAAAAATGAATAAAATGAATAAAAAAATATTATTGATTATATAAATAATAAAATTATTAAAAATGAATAATATTAATTATTTAAATTGAAGAATTATTAAAAATTTCATTTAAATAAATTAATTATGTAAATTTCAAACATATTAAAAAAAATTAAATTTAGTAAAAAAAAACAAATAAATATTATTCATATAAATTACAAACATATTGAAAATATTAAAACATAGTAAATAAAAATGTATAAATAAATATTTAAAAATTTTTAAATTTGAAAAATATAAAAATTAATAAATATTAAAAAGTAATAAATAATTTTAAATGGAAGAATATTAAAAATGAATGAATAAAATATAATAGATTACAAAACTATTTAAAAAATGAATTCATAAGATTAATTACATAAATTGTAAACACATACCAAAATGAAGAAAAATGAATAAAAAAATAATATAAATTATAGAAAAAACAAATTTATTAAAAATGAATTATATTAACTGTTCAAATTTAAAAAAATTAAAAAAATGAACATAAATAAATAAATTATATAAATTTCAATCATTTTAAAAATATTACAACTTAATAAATAAAATTGAATAAATATTAATCATATTAACTATAAACATATTGAAAATATTAAAACTTAGTAAATAATTATGTATAAATAAATATTAAAAAATGAATAAATTCCTAAAATATTAAAAATTAATAAATAATAGAAATGAATAAATATTAAAATTGAATAAATAATATTAAATGAACGAATATTAAAAATAAATAAATAAATAAAATTGAATAAATTTAAAAAATATTTAAAAAAGTGGATTCCAAAACATTAATTACATGAATTAAAAACACATAAAAATAAATAAAAATGAATAAATAGATAATATAATTATATAAATAAAAAAATTATTAAAAATGAATTATATTGACTATAAAAAAATATTAAAAATTAAAAAGCATTTATAGAAATAAATTATATAAATTTCAAACATATTAAAAATATTGAAACATAATAAATAAAAATGATTAAATATTAAGCATATAAATTAAAAACATATTAAAAATATTAAAATTTATTAAATAAAAATGTATAAATTTTAAAAAAATGAATTTATTCCAAAAAAATTAAAAATTAATAAATATCCAAAATTTAAAAAATATCAAATGAAAAAATATTAAAAATTAATAAAACAACTGAATAAAAAATATATATTTTTTAAGAGTGAATTCATAACACTAATTACATGAATTTAAAGCAAATAAAAAATGGATTAAAATGAATAAATAAATAATAATATTATTACTAATTATTGATGTATGTATTGTTTTGATTGTATATAAATAATATAATTAATTATCAACCTTTACATACAATTACATACACGTGCATGCACATATATACACATACACATACTACATAAACATATATACACATATACATGCTCATACACATACACATACACATACACATACACATACACATACACATACACATACACATACACATACACATACACATACACATACACATACACATACACATACACATACACATACACATACACATACACATACACATACACATACACATACACATACACATACACATACACATACACATACACATACACATACACATACACATACACATACACATACACATACACATGCACATACACATACACATGCACATACACATACACATACACATACACATGCACATACACATACACATGCACATACACATACACATACACATACACATACACATACACATACACATACACATCCACATCCACATACACATCCACATACACATACACATACACATACACATACACATACACATACACATACACATACACATACACATACACATACACATACACATACACGTACACATACACATACACAGACACAAACACATACACATACACAGACACATACACAGACACATACACATACACATACACATACACATACACATACACATACACAGACACACACACACACACACACACAGACACACACACACATACATACTATAAGGACCCAGCCTTAAGACTCCAAATCCATTTTTTTAATATTTTCTAAAGTCCACTTTAAGGCTTAGTGGTAACCATACATTTCCAAAATCAAAAACATCACCCAAGACCAAATTCAAAATACAACGGCTTGACTCAAAAACCAAAAAACTTCCCCCCAGAACAAAATTTAATTTCAAACATGAATTTAAAATAGGTAAAAGCACCACAAAACCTCCTTGTGCCGCGAGACCCTGAATGGCATGCCACCTTGAGCCATGTGCCCTGACACTATAATTTAGTACCTCACAGAAGAGAATCCATTATTCATCATTCCATGGAAGAAAACCCACAGCAGTAACACACAACATCATCACGATTTTCCGGCACCATAGAGAACCACAAACCATTGATTTACGAGGAAGAACTTACTTTCTTTCACATTGAGGATCTTTTCAGGTTTATATTTTTAAATAATTAGGATATAATACATACATAAAATTCTATATTCATAAAAAGTTGATACTACTAAAAAAATATTCATTTCTTCCAAAATATAAAACATTTAAAATAAAACATGATTTCTTTGAAAAATCTTCATAAAATTTAACTTGACTTATTTATTTATCTTACACATCCTTATAACATATGAAAAACATTTCAAAACTTGGGATGAGCACAAAAAGCTCAGTAAGGAATATAAAGAAAGAAATCGTTAGTCAAGTAATAACATAAAAACCAATAAAACTCATTTTATAAAAACTCATTAGCATGCATAGAAACATCATGCAATTCAATTGGGAAATATTTAACATATCACTCTTACATTAACCCTTACACATGGAATAACCATTCGGTCAAATTCCATCTCCTAAGTACCCAATGCATTAGAGAGCTATAGTGGGGCTCACCCATCATATCTTGAGCTATAATGGGCCCATCCCAACATATCTTGAGCTATAATAGAGCTCAAGCCATCATATCTTGAGATATAATGAGCTCAAACCAACATAAACAATGTCCAAGGAACATATCATGAATAAAATTCTTGATAACTCTTTTAAAACCATAAGAAAAATACATTCAGATATCATAATACCTTTTTTTTGTAAAAATCATTTTTAGAATATAAAAACTGCACACATAATAATGAAATCATATACTTAAAAAATAACTATTAAAACTTATAAAGGAATCATTACAGTAATAAATAATCATGAAAATGTGATAAACCCCTCATACCATATAAAAAAACTATTTTTTTAATTTTGTAAAAGAGGCATTTAAAAGGATTTTAAAAGGAAAATCCATTACTTTGGTTTTGAATTACTTAAAAAGTGTTCAAACCTAATGTATAATGATTTGAATAGTGTTATTAATATATGAAATAACTAAAATCATGTTTATAAATCCTTATATTATCTTCTTACAACATTTTCACCCATTTATTAGCAATATTTGGTTATTTTTATTATTTTGGGTGTGTTCTTTTCATGGTTTCCAAGATCGTTTTATTTATGGTCTTCCTTATCAAAATTAGATAATAATCTATAAGTTATAACATATTTATATTTAGGTCATTTTATACAATTACATGTTAATTTAAAATTTCAATGATTTCGGTAAATGAGAAACAAAAAATCATCATCCACGAAGGTAGTGAATTAACGCACCACGGATGAAAATTTCATTATTTAAGAATAAAAGGACAAGATAAGAGATTTTATGATAATTTTACTGTAAAAAACAACATTCTAGTATATATATGATACTTTATTTTTCATGAATCATTGGATAAGAGGTAGGGATAAGGTAGAAGCGAGAAATAATTTGAAAGAGAAGAATAAGGAATCTTACCTCTTGAAAATTACTCCTTGAGAACCTCCTTAAGGATCTTGGAAGTGGTCTTTTTGTGAGACCATGAGCTCAAAAATGTGGTAAGGGACAAGGAAAAATGAATTTAGCATATTTTAGCCAATAAATAAGGCTTAAGGTGATTAAAATTTGTGAAGGAGGGAGTTTCCTTTTATAATTGAGGTGAGTGGTAATATATGAATTACTCAAATTAGTAAAATATAATAAATTTATTATAATGTTTAAGACTTACAAAATGCATCAAAATCATAGGATATCCTATTTTAGAAGGAATTATCATTTTGGCCTTGTTCATGATTTTTTTATATAATTTAATAAAATATTTTATTCATGGAAAAATATTTTTTCAAATTAAAAACTATTCACAATCATGAATTTAAACACATCAAAAAAAAAGTTTCCAATTTGAATTAATTTTTTTTATTATATCTTATACATATTATAATTACCTAGATAAATTGTTAATTGACTTAAAAATATAAAATTATATTGATTTTACTATTTTAAAAATAGTTAATTTTATTTATTCATTAATTAAATATTTATTGCTTCATAATTGTTTAATCCATTTAGGTAATTATTTATTACCTAAAAATTAAAAATAAAACTCTAAGAAAAAGATAATTTTATTTGATTTCTAAAGACTATTCTTGTTTGAAAAACACTTTTGGAAAACCTCATATTAAAATATTATACTTATTGAACATTATAGTGTGAACAAGTTGTCTTTCTTTTTAATAAAATAATATAAAGGGACTAATGTGATCCATGTGAGTCCAAAATGTCCCTAATTTGAATATAAACATTATATCAGTCAAAAATTTATTATCTAAATTGTTTTATCCATAATTTATGTCATTTAATAATTCTTATAATTTTAATAAAAACATTTTATTTATTTTTCTGATGCTTGTATAACCACTACATCAGCATTTCACAAGCATTAATGTAAATTATTTCATATATAAAAATTAAAAATAAATAAATTTCATATTTTTTTTAATTAAGTTTAAAATAAAATTATACATTAATTCATTATTTATATTCACTCATATACATGTCAAGATGACATCTTAAATTTGTTATTTTGTCTTTTCTTGCCTTGCATAAGCATTACACAGAAATTTAGGTAAAATTAATGTTATATAACTATAAAATTAGACATTAACATCCAAAAACATCAATAATACATAATAATTAATAAATTAGTCTTGAAAATAATTTTTAGTACTCAATTATTATTGCGACCCTCGCTTTTCAAAACATTAACACTACACAAACTTTACGAAATACTTAAACATTATACAAATAGATTCTCAAAGACCGTAGTTGGTATAGTGCCATTGGAAACATGGAAACATAAACACTGGTACACATGTGAGATACATCATCTCCCACTAGGTTATTCTTGACCAACACCCTTCTCAGACATATCAAACATAGTACATATCATCTTAACCTGGGGGGAAAGGAAACATAAAAGGGGTGAGCTCAATTGCTCAGTAAGGGTAAACAAGGGATACATATAAGCATAAAAATGAGTATAAGGGTATGATAATGTGATATTGTAAATAGAATATCACACCTTTCATATCAAGGATCATAATAAAAATCAAGAAATAAATATTGTTAGTTCATAAGACATGAATCATATGAAATAAAGAGCATAATCCATAAAAGAGTAACATAGGAATAAAACATGGAATTGTGCCAAACACATAATCATATAATGATTTCCATAGTAGCCAAGAAATTTCTTACAAGACCATATTAGTAGTATGGGTTCACTTCCCATACCATCATAGTAGCACGAGCTCACTCCTCATACCATCTTAGTAGTCATGGTTCACTCCCATAACCATCATAGTAATAAAGGCTCACTCCCAAGACCATATTAGTTTGTATCATGAGATATAAAACTTTACCCAATGAATTGTAGGGAGATATAGGTCCCACCCATCTCATAATTAAATCATACATACATGTGCCACAAAACACTCATCATATCATACCCATGAAAATATATGGTTTTTATAAAAATCAAATCATAACCCCCAAAAAATGAAATTGGAATAAATAACATTTTATCACATCATGAGCTATGGAAAAAAGATAGGTTTCATAATCATTTCATCGACCCACAACCTATGAAACAGAAGTGGGTTTCAAAATCATATAACCCATGGAAAAGAAATAGATTTTATAATGACCATAACATTAAGCATAACCCATTCATAGAAAATATATGAATGTAACCTTTAGAAAATTTCTTATAAGGTCTTGAGTAACATCAAAATATGTCAACTTATATTGAAAATAATTTTAAAAACATCTTTGAAAAACATTTCTTGATGAAAATATCCTTTCCTGTTTGAAAAAGTCTTTTTAATGCATAAAACCATTTGAAAATAATTTTCATAGAAAATAGCTTTGAAAACATATAAAGAAGATTTGAAATCATTTTGAAAACTATTTTCCTTGAAATTAATTTTAAAAAAATTTTATTAAATACTAACCTTTTAAAAATGAAAAGGGATCTTTGAAGAAATGACGATGGGTAAATCCGTACATGTTGTACGAGGTCAAAAGAATATTCCCTTTGCATGGTAAAAAGGTTAGAAAAGTGACTTGTTCGGAAAACAACAAGAATATTACCTTGAAGAGATTGGTAAAAGATAAAAATGGTAAAAATATCTTTTAAATATTATAGGATAATGGTATAATATTCTTGGAAACCCTTTTAGAAAACATAGATTTCTGACTAAAGGGAGGGTAAAGTTGGGATTTCTTAAAAAAAATTCTTATGTACCAAAGAGAATAAATATGGTAACAATACATGAGTATATCATGGATAAACATAGTAGAATAAAACTCATTAATTTACATGAGATATGAATCATAATATTTCATCAAAGTAAGCATAAACATAAACAATCTCAAAAAATGATGAGATTGTCTCAATAAACTCTTATAATTTGGTAACTTGAGATCATACTCTCAATGTAAGAAATTAAATTAAATGATGCATATAATATCTTAAAAATATTGAGATTCATGATATATCATGTAAAATGGAAATATATTCACTTCAATAAATATTTTAGGTGCATAACAAAACATTAGTCTCAAAGAAGGCAATTTGAGAAAAAACATTTTACCAATTTGGTAACTTTTGAATCTTAAAACCAATGAAAGAAGGATCATAAAATGGAGATGTGAATACACATAAATTTAAGTATAATATACATAGAATAAAATCAATATCATTACAAAAACCAAACTAATGGAAAGAGTGGTGAAAATAACATGTATCTCACAGAAATTAAAAGTGAGACAAAAATCCCCTTACCTTGTGTCTTGACTCTCTTCGTAAAATATTCCTATATAATAAATATAAGTTTATTATAAATATTTTATATAAGAATATTATTATATATAATACCACATATTTTTTGATTACAAACTTATATTACCTGCTTGTTAACGATCATATGGTAAGGTTTCACTTCGGGTAATATTCACTTTTTTCTCTACATGTGTCTTAATTTTTCATATCGTTAGTCCTTATACTTATATCATGATTTAAGAATTCATATAATGATATAAATATCATTTATATATATATATATTATATATATATAACCATAATATATATCATAAATAAGTATGAAATATAATACACCATTCATGGAGACAGTAAGCCGTATGTACGCATAAACACTGTTTCCGTTTTTAATTGTCATGCTGAAAGAAAGTATGTAAATGACATATGTATATATATTTATATATATAAATATATAATTATTCTATTAGTATTATTATATCATAAATTTCACACTTATTAATAATATATATTTTTATAATCATCTTTGAATGGTGAATGTGGAAGATGAATCTCATCACATCGTGGATATGGTAAGTCGTACGTACGCATGATCGACTATATCATTTTGTATTGGTAAAGAGTAGGGAATTGGATGGAATATGAATTGTTAAGAAACAATATTATGTCATATTTATTATTTAAATCCCTTATATTCATATTTATACCTATATGAATAAAGTATACATGAAAAAAGTTTACACCACGACGTGGAGGTGGTGAGCCGTACATACATGCGCTTGGTGATATTATTTTTCGTAGGATGGGTAAAAGAAGGAATATGTTTATACCATAATAATAAAAAATATCAATATATAGTATATTCTAGATTTATTACTTTGTTATGGAAACAACATAGAAAGAGGAAGTAGAAGAAGAAAAGAACTTTGAAAGAGGTGATAAATCAATTACCTCTTTTTCGGGTATCTCCTTTTGATTTGCACAAAATGACTCTTTAGGATGACTTTATTAAAAAATTATGAACTCTAGGATATATTAAGGGAAGTTGGGAGAGTAAATGGTCAGGTTTTGGCCGATCCAAATGGCTTTGGAGGTGTGAATTAAATAGAATAAGAAGTGACCTTTTATAAGAGGGAAGAGGGTCACTTTTGGAAACTCTAAAACTGTTAATTTATTATAAAATGAATTTTGATTTTAAATAGCTCCAAAGTGAGTTATTTCGAGGCTAAGATGAGTATGGGTATAGATAATCTAAACTAATGAATTTTATACATGTTTAGGTCATAAAATGTACAATATCCTTTGGCTTTAACCCTTAGTTAAATAATTTAACTTTTACCACGATAACTTGTTTTTTATACTATAGGGTTAATATAGTTACTATAAAATGCCAACTGAACCCCAATTGTATAATTTATGAAATATTAGACACTATAAAAGTTATTTTTATGAAACTTATAATTTTATAAATTTTATAACATTTAATAAAATAATATTTATTTTAAAGTATCATTTATGTCAATTTTGATACTATTAAATATTTTCATTTTTAAAAAATATAAAAACAACATGATAAATTAAAAAAAACATTTAAAAAATGTCACCAACATGTCTAAGTTATCTATAAATTTTTTATGTAATTAATTAAGTCAAATTATATAAATTTTAATATTTTTAATATTATTTATTTGATATCTCAATTAATTAAACAATTACACCATCATTATTATACAAGCCTTTAATTAAGTTATTTATTATTTAAAAATTAAAAATAAATTATCATGATTAATATAAATTTATTATATTTTAAATTAATAATTATAGTAGAATTTATCTTATGTATAACACTATATTAAAAATGATTCAATTATTAAAGTTTGAATATGACACTTTTAACTCTTCTTTAAATAAAATATAATAATTGTCTTAATGTAACACAAGTGGCTTAAAAAGGATAATATTTTTTACCTAAGGTTTATTTGGGTCTAAAAAAACATATCCAATTAAATTAGGACATGTTTTAGGGTAATTTTATATTATTATAATATTATTGTTACCTTTAATTACCCTATTTACCTTTAACTGTGGTAAATAAAATTTAAAAGTTTTTATTCACCAAAAAATATTTGATCTTATTAGACCATTTTTTTCATCCTGTTTACAACCATTTATGTTTGTTTTTTTAAATTAAATTCATAGAAATGGTAAATTTACATTTACTACTAATCCCAAAAAATGTGGCTAGAAGGCGTGTAAAAGAGACGTTCAAAAGTTCAATAATTTTTTATAACTAATTCTATTGAAAAAATGATTCGAATGAACTATATTGGATTATTATATGTATTATTTATCTACTATGACTTTAAAATCAATTTAATTCAAAAAAAATTATTTAAATGAAAAAGTTGGTTTTTAACAATAATACAATGTTTTTCACTATTCATCAAAAATTGAAAGTTTTCAGAAAAATACCAAAAATTCACCCTAATATATTTTTGATATTTTGAATTCAAAAATTAATTACCTTTTACCAAAATCAATTTCCATGAGTGTCGAAAATTATTTTTATTAAAAGGACATTAGAAGCAGTTTATTCGAGAAAACTGTATTTTTAAACATAGAAGGATTTTTCCAAGAATCATATCTTTTATTATCAATATGTTTTATTTATATAAAAAAATTATAAACAATACTTGAAAATAGGTTATTAATATTCATATAACTAATTTTAATGGCTAGGTTATAATTATCTTATTTAAATAATTAAAACAATAAAAAGAGATGTTTCGTAGAAACTCAGAGTTGTGTGTATCGTATGACAACTCAGTATTGTGTGCATCGTACACCAACTTAGTGTTGCTTGTAATGTACAAAATGTTGGTTTAGTGCGAACGGAATATTTAAATTAGTGAAAAGCTACTTTCAGTGTTGTGTGAAGTGAGAAATATCAAAAGATTAAATTAATTTGGAAAAAAATTTCACCAAAATCTCGGGCTATTACATTCTACCCCCCTTAAAATTAATTTTGTCCTTGGAATTCATGTGGGTTATAAATGGTTTAATACTTGGAAGTTTCAGTCATAGAAACCCATATCCTAAAAAGGGATACCAAAACATCCCTTAAAAAGGGAAATTTAGAACCATAATAGTTACCCAAAGTAACATATGACTGAGTTTCCACATAAGAGAACATAGGTTGGGAGTGAAGATTAGACATAAAGGAAAAGTGTAAATATTTATAGGGAGTAATTAAGGTCATCAATCACAAACAAGTGAATGATCAAAGAAAAGTTAAGGGCCTCAAAGTCATAAATCTGTGATGATTTAAAAGGTCATAATCTCAACAAAAATTAAGGTATTAGGAAATTTTTTTTGATCACTTTCAGAATGTTGAATAATTCTTGATGAATTTATATAAAAAGATTTAATTCTTGGGTTGTGATTTGAAAAATTTATAATACATCTATTACCTCATGGAATGAATGTTTAAAAATTAACTTTGATGAATAAAGCACTAAAATATGCTTTTAACTGATCTTATGGCCCATAAAAGAATAAAAAGTCTAACTATTTGTCTCTTAAAAAAATAAACATGCATTAATCTATAAAAATAAAAAGTAACACTACTGGTTCATCATAAATATTTATTCAACAAAAATAATTATATATAAACCAGGACATTGCGTAGGCTAGTGGTAGGTGTGAAACCGTTATCGTTCGTCGGTCATGGGTTCAAGACCCACAACCTTGTTGGACTTGATTGGTTGTCACTCAACATACATGATGTCCTTTTTTTAAAACCACATTAATATAATATATAAGATGGAAATCCTTGAAATAAGTTCAATCACTAATTATCCTTTTAACCAAGGTTTTCAACACAAACTTAGTGGATGGATACTTCCTCTGAAGTTTAACTTAAACTTTTCATGAAGGGTTAACCTTATAACCCTTCTCAAAGGTGAAAATCCAAAACTTTAGAAAGAGAGTCCTGAAATCATATTAACCTTGATTCCCTTGTATATCATAAAGTAGCACTTGGTTGTAACATTCCAAACACGTCAATACCCTTATTTTATATTCCCTTAAAACATGTTAACAACCTGAATTACCATAAATACTTTTGGAAAAAATGCATGATTCCTAATTCCAACATATTTTGGATCAATTACTTAAATAAAAAAATGCTGTAAACTTCATCAATGCTAGCATTAACCACCTATCAACAAGTCCTTACTTAGTTCCAAGGTTATCAATACTGTCCAATTTACTTATTCATATCCCACGTATCTTTATCCGTACAAAATTATCTTAACATAAAGAACATATCAAGGGTTACCTTCCCATAGTAAAAATATCACCTTGTCATTAAATCACTTCACCAGTCCAACATGAACTTGAAAATACTGAGCGAAAAAAACATAAGTAGAACAATCCTTGTATATTTCATCATTCATAACTTTTGAATCCAAATACATAAATACTTTGATTACTTCATCCTTAACCCATTAACAATAATAACTATTTCCTTTAGTATTTCATCTATAGTCTAATCATCATCCACAATGTAACCATTACTCGTGCAACCTTGCTGATTCTCTTCAGGAACTTTCCTCTTGGGACATTGGGTTGCATAATGACCATTTTCTCCACACTTAAAATGTAAGGAACTGACCCTAGTTGCCCGAAGTCGGTGCCATATTTTATTACATTGTCATATAAACAAGGAATACGCATCTTGAAGGACCAAGTATTTTAGTAGCATTGAAAACAAGATACATACATAAGTTCATCATTACAACTTGAAACAAAAAACAACACAGAAATTTCTTCGACAACATCTATAACCCCTACGTTATTTCTACATGTCATTCATAATAAAAATCTTCATGTCCTGAGAAAATGAAACATAAGAAATGGGTGAGCTCAAATTCTCAGTAATGGTAAGAAATATAGTGGAAGATATCGTAAACATAAACATTGGGTATGTTTAATAACTAAAAACACATGCCTTTAACAATAAACCTGAACACATTATGATAGTAATAAGAGATGAATAAATAATGCCACAGTAAAACATAATCACATGTATTCTACTAGCCGAATAAAAACATAAACCATAAATACTATTTTCATAATGAGGTAATTCATAATGCAGGACATCATAACCATACCATCAAGGCCTCGTGCCAAGACCATAAATAATCATTTTTTCATGGCCTTGTGCCAAGATTGTTGTTTGCATCATGAGACCTACCGGTGCACCGAGGGGATATAGAGGGCCCCACCTGAAAATTACTATATCAAATTAATTCATAATATGAAAGGGGATAAACATAAAAAACATATACATTCATATTGAAATTAATATATTAAATGTAAATAACTTTCCCCGAAAATTAAGCATAAACACTAACCATTTAGAGTAAATTAGCGAATTGTTTTAAGATAGAACATCCACAACCAAACTAATCATAAAACATTAAATTAAATATGGAAGATGATATAATAAAATATTAGTCCCAATAATATATAATAATCAACAAGAGTGTTAAAATAGATGAAGATACTTTTATAAAATCTTCGAGTAATTCTTGAGATAAATACTCTTTTACTTTGAAAAGAAGAGTTCTTTTGGAAAAATATTTGTATAAAACCAAAAGTTAAGTAAGATAGTATTTTAATAATAAAATTATTTATTTTATAAAGATAATTGTTTCCAAAAACATATTATATAGTTCCCTTGAAAATAGGTAAGAATTTGAGAAATTCCCTTGAAACAAGATTGTTTATCGGGAATGATTTTTAAAAGATATTTTTAAAACATATAACTACCCATAAATGAAGGTATGATTATGGTTGGAACACATATATAGAACATTATCATATAAAGTTTTAGGATTAAATATTAATTAATAATAATTTAATTGAGTTAAGTAGATAATAAAAGTAACCCGAATGAAAATGGAGGTTCGGGTGGAAACCCCTTACCTTAAGTCCGGATGTTCCTCTCTTGACCTTATGGTCCTAGAATATGAAATTAGACTCATTAATGAATTAATTAAGAACCTATTACATATTTATTTATTTTATCATAAATTTTTTTACTTCATTTATTTACTTATTGATAACTCATAATATTGAATTTCGTCATTCCAGAGTGTTCATTTTCTTGATTTTCATAATCGGTTCACATGTTTTTAAGTAATGGAGTTCATGTGGAATGAATGTAAATATCTAGAATTAAATTTAAAAATTATTTATAAACATCCATAGGTGTTAATGGTCATTTATATCATTTCTTTACATGAAATGAGGATGAATCATTAGATGAAATATTAATGACAATCACTTAGATTATTTTAGCGGTATTTTGATTATTAGGAACTAGTTTGGTCATATGATTTAATATTATGTAAATATACTGGTTAATGAATATTAAATAGGTTATAATACATATATTATAGCTTGGTTAAACCATAACAATGGTTTCATGACCTGTATTTAATGGGAAAATGAAGAACGAAACTTCATTGTCCATGAAGGTTTCAAATTGGCACCTCACTGACAATGATTTTGTTTATAAAATAAAAGACAGAGAGTAAGAATATTGATGATGGTTATTCCATTAACATGATATAATTAAATTATATATATGATAATAGAGTTACCGTTATCATTTGGAAAGAGGAGGTGAGTATATGATAACAATAGAAAGGAACTTGAAATGAAATTGAAAGAAATAGAATGTGAATTTACCTCTTGAATCCACCTCCTTGAGAATCTCTTTAAAGGAAGGGGTTTTGGTCTTTTGTAAATAAAAAGATCTTATAGAATTGGGGAGTGACTAGGGAAGGGTATTTGGGCAGAACTTTTAGGAGCTTCAAGGCCTAGAGGAGTAAAGAGAAGAGGGAGTGAGGGGGGTTTTTATAGTGTAGGAGATGAGGATTTTTCCATTATTTTACTCATTATTTTATTATTTCCCTCAAGAAAACTAGTAGTGTTGATTCATGTGACCCATAATAGTAATAAGTTCTTATGAGTTCGAACCAAATGCACTTACATCAACCATGATTCTAGGAATAGTGAATTTAACTAATAATGTATATATATGGTAAATTACCATATTTTACTATTCATAAAAATTCAAGTATCTCAAAAAAATCACAAAAATTCACCATAACCATTTTTCAACATGTAAAATTCAAAAATGAACTTCATTTTTTGTAATTAATTATATAAATATGATTAATTTAATTTTTAATAAAACCATTATTTATTCAAAAAATAATAATTTTAAAACAATAATTCATTTATATCGCTTTGAAAAATTAATCAAGATATCATTATATTATATCATTAAGACAATAAAATAATAATTGATTTACTATTCATAAGGGTCATATTACTATTTATAAAGGTATATCACTATTCACTAAAAATTAAGTTCATCTTATCAGACTCTAAATATCTTACTGAATGCAACTGTGTATGCCAATTTTTCGAAATTCAAATCACAGAGGTGGAAAATTATGTTTACTGGCTAGGTTATAACAAAGTGGTGTTTTGTAGATACTTAGTGTTTCATGCATTAAATTTATTTAAAAAATCTTGGGGTGTTACATTATCCCCTCCTCACAAAAATTTCCTCCTCAAAATTACCCAAATGCTACCTCACACAATGATTTGGGTAGTTCTTCATCATAAGATCCTTAGGTTCCCATGTTTCCTCTTCAATTTTATAATTTTTCCAAAGTATCTGTACTAGTTGAGTCATCCGATTCCTCAAAACTTATTCTTTAGTGTCCAGAATCTGGATAGGCTCTGCACAGTAAGATAGGTCAGGTTCTAATTATATACCTTCAGAAGTGAGGACATGCATTGGGTTTGGCATGTAATTTCTCAACAACAAGACATGGAACACATTGTGTACTTTAGACAGGATAGGTGGCATATCCAAACGATATGCAACAGCTCCAATTCTCTCCAAAATTTCAAAACGGCCCATGTACCTAGGGCTCAGTTTCCCTTTCTTCCCAAATCTTATAACACCCTTCCAAGGAGATACTTTTAAGAAAACATGATCTACCACTTAAAATTAAAAATCCTTACTTTGATTATCATCATAGATTTTTCTTCTTATTTGAGCTGATTTGATATTGCCTTAATTGTCTTTACCTTTTCTGTTGTTTCCTCCACAAGCTCTAGGCCCACTGGCTTCCTTTTTCCAACTTCATCCCAACAGGTTGGTGTGCGACATCTCTTTCCATAAAATGCTTGATATGATTCCATTTGAATACTTTTATGGAAACTATTATTGTAGGAAAACTACACTAAAGGTAAATATTGATCCCACATACCTTGAAATTCAAGTGAACATGATCTCAACATGTCCTCTAAGGTTTGGATCGTCTTTTTTGATTGCCCATTAGTTTGAGGATGATAACCAGTACTCAAACGAAGCTTAGTATCTAAAGATTCTTGAATTATTTTCTAGAATTTTGTTGCAAACCAATGATCATGATCATACACTATTAAAATAGGTGCTCCATGAACTCTTACAACTTCATTGATATATAGTCGTACAAGCTGCTCCAGTGGAAAATCCTCCCTTATAGTGAGGAGATGTGCATATTTTGTAAGTTGATAAAAAATTACCCATATTGCATCATTATTTCTTGGAGTTTTGGGAAATCTAGTGACAAAATCCATGGTGATGTCATCCTATTTCCATGTAGGAATAGGAAGAGGTTGTATGAATCCTCTAGGATGTTGTCGTTCAGCCTTCACTTGTTGACAGACTAAACATCTTGATACATAATCAACAATTTCCATCTTCATGTTGTACCACCAGAAATATTCCTTCAAATATCTATAAATTTTAGTGCTACATGGGTGTATAGAGAAATTAAAGCTATGGGAATCATCCAATAACTCCTTTTTTAGCTCGGGTATAGAGGGAATACATAGCCTCTTCCCAAATTTTAGAATTCCGTCTTCACATAAGATGTCACTGAACTTCCCCTCTTTCACAACATTAATTTTATTTTGTAGGTTCTCATTATCAGGTTGAGATATTTTAATCCTTTATAATAAATATGTTTGTGTAACCAAATAAAAAAGTAGTGATGTTTCACCTTCTTTGATAATTCCCATATCCATCCTCACTAGATCCATATACAAAGGATCCTTGTCAATCCACATTTTGTTGAGAACTCCATGATCCTTCTTGATCAAAGCATAAACTACCTTATTTTACTTTCTTGAGTGGTAGTGTATGGTAAAATAATAATCCATGAGTAGTTAGAGCCATCACATTTTCCTCATATTGATTTCTTTTTGTGAGAAGATATATTTCGGACTCTTGTGATCCATATATATCTCACATCTTTTACTATAGAAATAATGTCTCTATATTTTTAGGGAAAAGATCACATAAGCTAACTCAATATCATGAGTATGATAGTTTTGTTCATTAATTTTTAACTACCTTGATACATATGCAATAACTCTATCATTATGAATAAGGACACAACCAAGTCCATTCTTTGATGCATCACTATAGATCACAAACCCTTCATTCCCCGATGGTAGGGTTAGGATCAGAGAATTCACTAATCTCCTCTTCAATTCTTTGAAACAGTCCTCACATTCTTTTGTCCATATGAACTTAACCCCTTTATGTGTAAGCATGGTCATTGGGTTGGCTAAACAGGAAAAGTTATGAATGAAACACCGATAATAACCTACTAAACCAATAAAACTACGTACCTCAGTTATGTTCATTGGAGTAGGCCATTCTTGAACAACCTTTTGTCTTCATAGGATCAACAGATATTATATCCTTAGAGACAATGTAGCCAAGAAAAGAAACTGATTGATGCCAAAATTCACACTTGCTAAACTTCCCATATAATTCATTTCTTCTAAGAGTATTCAGAATAGTGCGCAAGTGATTTTCACGATCTTCATAGATTTTGGAGTATACCAAGATATTATTAATAAATACCACCACAAAGTCATCAAGATATTCCTTGAAAACTCTATTCATTATATCCATGAAAATAGAGGGTGCATTAGTCAGTCCAAAAGGCTTACTGTAAACTCATAATTCCCATACCATGTTCGAAATTCTATTTTGGGAATGTATTCCTTCCTCACAAGCAACTGATGATATCCAGATCAAAGGTCAATATTTGAAAAGTATTGAGCTCCATGAATTTTATCAAATAAAACATTAATGCGAGGTAGGGGATACTTGTTCTTTATTTTTATAGCATTGACCTCCCTATAGTCAATGTACAACCTCATAGATCTATATTTTTCTTAACAAAAAGAACATGGGATCCCCATAGAGAAACAATAGGGTGAATAAATTCTTTATCACTCAATTCCTCTAGTTGTTTCTTCAGTTTCACTAATTCAATAGTGGCCATTCTATTAGGGGTCTTTGATATGGGCATTGAATCAGGAATTAAGTCAATGAAAAACTCAATTTCTTGCTCTGGTGGATGTCCAGGTAAATCCCCTGGAAAGACATCGACATATTCTTTCACCATAGGTAAATCCTCTATTTGAACATTATTTTCCCCACCCATAGTTATTGCATTCCCTTAATCCCCAATAATTGAATTCAATATAGAAACTGGGGGTGGATCTAGATGAGAATCAGATGTTGATGTTTCTACCCTAAAGATAAGGGATTCCACATCATCCTCAAAAATTGTAACCTCCTTCTTCTTGCAATAAATTTTTCACATCATGGTTCGAAATCCAATCCATACTAAGGATTATATCAAAGTCAATTCCTGGTATGAAAATAAAATCACTAGATAAATCACGCTTATATTCCATAATGGGGACTACCTAACACAACTTTGTTACAATGATACTTAACTTAGGAGTTTTGGCTGACAACTCCCTTATTAAATAAAATTGTAAATATCTAATTTTCTTGGAAAACTGGGAAGATATGAAAGAATGCGATGACCCAAAATCAAATAAATAATTTTCTAAGTTTGAGGAAATGATTAAATTACCTGCCCCCACATCATTAGGAACTTCAACCTCTGTAGTTGTGACCGCATAAGCTTACCCATTCTCCCTTGGCCTTCTTTAGGTAATGTTTCCCTGATGCTTAGGTAATTCATGTGAATAATGTCCCATACCCCTACCATTTTAGAATTGAAAATTGGTAGCTTCTTTATTCTCCTTACAATCATGAGATAGGTGGCCTTTTTCTCTGCACTTGTGACAGACTCCCATTCCCTTCAGGCAAGTTCCAGGGTGTTTATTCCCACAACTACTGCAGGATGGAAGGTTAACTCTTCCCTTATTTTCTATTTCATTTTCCATAGTTTTTGGAATCCCTCTTCTTCTCTTATTTTCCTTTAAAGTCATAAGACCTAGAAAATTCCTTTTCTGTCTTGATAGCACTTGAGACTATATCTTCATATGATGAGAAAATTTGGGAGACTAGTGCCCTTAAGAGGAATGGTTTTAAACCATCAAATAATCGATCAATATTACTATTTAGATTACGTATGTAGTCGGTGGAATTTCTTGATAACCTTGTGACGTTATCTTCATACTTTTTAACATTTTTATCCTCCTTCTGCCTCAGATTCAGGAATTTCCTTTCCATATCCGCTCGTTGTTTGCGAGGAAAATATTTTTATAGGAATATTTCCTTAAAATCCCTCTATTACATCTCTTTTATTTACTAATCCTCCTTTGTGTCTTGGATTAATGACCACCACTGATCCATATCTCCCGATAGATGATAAACTACCATGACAACCTTCTATCTTTAATTAGAACCCAAAGCAAGAAATATCTTCTCTAGGGAACATATCCACTACTCAGCTATAAATGGGTTTGTAATCCGATTTAATGGTGGAGGATGTTGTCACATAAATTGATCCAACATATCTCCTCTACATTGTGGATCAGGATTCTTCAGGTAAGTTTATTTTTCATAACCCAAGTCAGTTGTCCCAGTATAGTTACAAGTTGCTCAGCACCAGTTGTAGCTCCATAGCCGACATCATTATCTTGCATCAGAGGGAAATACCTACATGGGATATGCATGTTCATGCGGTTTCCATTACTTCTAATAGACACCATTTCTAAATAATGGAATACACTAGATTAAGTTATGAATCATAATGTATGACCTCAACGTAGAAAAATACTTATCATAAATTGAAATTCTATACATATCTAATCTCATAATCATAAACATGATTTCTTTGAGAAAAAATTTAAATTTTAATCCTTCATAATTTATTGTAAATAAAATGTGAATTATATTAATAATATCCCCCAGGAGTTTCAAACCAGGTGAACAGTAAGACCCATTGTTGTGTACCAGGATACCCCAGGTCAAGCGCAAAACTCCTTGTCAGAGTTTTCACTCCTAGTTACATCTGTGCCAAAGCCACGACCACTTGTAGTATCCAGACATGGGTGTATTTTCTAGAAAGATCCACATAATCTATTCCTTAACAAAATACTAGGATGTTCTTATATGTTTATCCTCAATGACTATCTAAGGTATTTGTTCCCCAATCTACGTTTTCTAAATCTAGTTTCCAAGTTTTCTACTAAACTTCCTTTGATACCAACTGTAAGGACCCAACCCCAATTTCCTGGAGATGGTGCCTTATTTTATTACATTGGAATATAAACAAGGAATATGCATCTAGAAGGACCGAGTAGTTTAGTAGCATTTAAAACAAGATGCATACATAAGTTCATCATTACAACTTGAAATAAAAAACTACATAGAAATTCCTTTGACAAAATCTTTAAATCCAAGGTTATTTCTTCATGTCATTCATAATAAAAATATTCATGTCCTGAGAAAATGAAACATAAGGAAGGTGTGATATCAAATGCTCAGTAAGGGTAAGAAATATAGGGGAAGATATCATAAACAAAAACATTAGGCATGTTGAATAACTAAAAACACATGCCTTTAACAATAAACTTGAACACATTTGGGCAGGAATAAGAGATGAATAAATAATACCATAGTAAATCATAATCATGGGTATTATACTAGTCCAATAACCACATGAACCATAAATAATATTTTCATAATTAGGGAATACATAAAGTGGGACATCATAACCATATCGTCAAGGCCTCATGCCAAGACCACAAATAATAATTTTGTCAAGGCCTTGTACCAAGACCGTAGTTTGTCTAATGAGACCTATCGATGTACCGAGGGGCTATAGAAGGACCCAACCGACACTTAATATTTCAAATTCATTACTCATATGAATGGGTAAAAATATAAACAACATATACATTCATATTGAAACTAATATATGAAATGTAAATAACTTTCCACGAACATTAAGCATAAACACTAACCATTCTGAGTAAGTTGGTGAATGGTTTTAAGATAGAACATACACATCCAAACTAATAATAAAAAATTAAATTAAATATGGTATATGATATCATAAAATATTAATCGCAATAATACATAATAATCAACAAGAGTGTTGAAATAGATGAAGATACTCTTATAAAATCTTCGAGTAATTATTGAGATAAATACTCTTTTACTTTGAAAAGAAGAGTTCTATTGGAAAAATATTTGTATAAAACCATAATTGAAGTAAGAAAGTATTATCATAATAAAATTTGTGATTTTATAAAGATAATATTTTCAAAAAACATATTATATAGTGCCCTTGAAAATAGGTAAGAATTTCAGAAATTCCCTTGAAACATGATTGTTTATCAGGAAAGATTTTTGAAAGATCCTTTTAAAACATATAACTACCCATAAATGAAGGTATGATTCTGGTTGGATCACATATATATAAAATTAAAATAAAAATTATGATGATTAAATATGAATGAATATGAATTTAATTGAGGTAAGTAGATAATAAAAGTAACTTGAATGAAAATGGAGGTTTGGGTGTAAACCCCTTACCTTAAGTCTGAATGTTATGCTCTTGACCTTATGGTCCTAGAATATGAAATTAGACTCATTAATAAATTAATTAAGAACCCATTAGACATTTATTTAGTTTATCATAATTTTTTTACTTCATTTATGTTCTTATTGATAAGTTATAATATTGAATTCTGTCATTCGAGAGTGTTTATTTTCTTGATTTTCATAATCGGTTCACATGTTTTTAAGTAATGAAGTTCACGTGGGATGGATGTAAAGATCCATAATTGAATTTAAAAATTATATATGAACATACATAGGTGTAATGGTAATTTATATAATTTTGTTACATGGAATGAGGATGAATCATTTGATGAAATATTAATGACATTCAATTAGATTATTTTAGAGGTATTTTGATTATTAAGAACTAGTTTGGCCATGTGATTTAATATCATGTAAATATATTAGTTTTTGAATATTAAATAGTCTATAATACATATATTATGTCCTGGTTAAACCATAAAAATGGTTTCATGACCAGTATTGAAGGGTAAAATGAAGAACATAACTTTGTTGTCCACGAAGGTTGTAAATCGACACCTCATGGATAATGATTTCATTTATAAAATAAAAGAGAGAGAGATAGTAAGAATATTGATGATGTTTATTCTATTAAAATGATATAATTTTAGTATATAGATGATAATGGAGTTATCATGGTCATTTGGATAGAGGAGGTGAGGATAATATAACAATAGAAAGGAATCTGATATGAAATTGAAAGAAATAGAATTTGAATTTACCTCTTGAATCCACCTCCTTGAGAATCTCTTTAAAGGAAGGGGTTTTGGTATTTTGGAAATACAAATATCTCCTAGATGCGGGGAGTGACTAGGGAAGGGTATTTTTTCAGAACTTTGAGGAGATTCAAGGCTTAGATGAGTGAAGAGAAGAGGGAGTGAGGGGGGGGGGGGTATAGTGGAGGAGAGGATGATTTTCCCATTATTTTACTCATTATTTTATTATTTCCCTCAAGACAACCAATAGTGTTGATTAAAGTGACCCATAATAGTAATAAGTTCTTGTGAGTTCAAACCAAATGTGCTTACATGAACCATGATTCTAAGAATAGTGAATTTAACTGATAATGTATATATATGAAAAATTACCGTATGTTACTATTCATAAAAAATTCAAGTATCTCAGAAAAATCACAAAAATTCACCATAACCATTTTTAGAGGTGTAAAATTTAAAAATTAACTCAATTTTTTGAAAGTAATTTTCTAAATATTATTAATTTAATTTTTAAATAAAACTATTATTTACTCAAAAAAGAACAATTTTAAAACAATAATTCATTTATATCACTTTGAAAAATTAATCAAGATCTCATTATCTTATATCCTTAAGACAATAAAATAATAATTGATTTACTATTAATAAGGTTCATGTTACTATTCATATTACTATTCATTAGAGTATGTCACTATTTAATAAAAATTAAGTTCGCCTTATCAGACTCTAAATATCTTACTAAACGCAACTCTGTATGTTAGTTTTTCGAAATTCAAATCATAGAGGTGGGAAATTATGTTTACTGGATAGGTAATAACATTATGGTGTTTTGTAGATACATAGTGTTTCAAGTATTAAATTTATTTACAAAATCTTGGGGTGTTACATAAAACACTTAACCTTCTATGACGACTTATGGAGGCCAAAATTCCCATCCATTTAGTTAGCTAAACTTTTCATTTTTCCCTTACAGTTACTTACTTTGTGTCCTTCTTTTTCATAGTAAAAAACCTTCTTATTCCTTTAATAAATTCACATAGGTGATTCTTTCCACATTCTTGACACAAAGTAAATCGAATATTCTTTCCTTCATGGTCTCTATTACCTGAACTATCATCGATCTCCTTCTTTTTCTTCCTTAGTGAGTCTGAGAGTTGGTTAAGGTAAACATTGTTAATCACGTTCCATGAAAACTGATTAGGCATGATCACAACATATTTCACTCCAGTGATCATCCCACTTGAATGTTCATCAGAAAATCTTCCATCACATTCAACATTAATCTAGTTCCTTTCACTTCCCACCATTGACTAAAACCAGAAGCATAGTGTGAGCATTACTTATCATAGAAGAAATCCTCCTAGTCATGAAAATAATTACTTATATGATTTATAAACCATGAAACCTTCCATAATATATGACACCTGGGGTTTATCCTAGGTTATTCATATCTAACTTATATATAAATCATTCATGATGGTTTGTGAAGAGTTTGTGAATTACCAAAGCATATCCCCCGAGAGTGTCAAACCAGGTGTGCAGTAAGGCATGTTGTCACATACCAGATTACCATGATTCAAGCCCAGAACATCTTATCAGAGTTGTTACCCCTAGGTACATCTGTTCCATAGCCACACCCACTTGTAGTATTCATACATGGATGTATTACTTGAAAACCACTCACTCTATCCTTTTCCAAAATTCTAAGACATTTTCCTAAATGTTAACTCATACGTATAATTATCATTAGATACATCCCTAGATATATACTTATAAATAAACCTAAGGATCTCACTAAGGTTTTATCATCCTAGTTTTCAAAGGTTAAATATACCTTTTCTCTCATACCAACTATAGCGACCTTTTCTTTTCAAAAAATTAACATTACATAACTTTTGCGGAATAATTAAACATTATACAAAAAGACACCCAAAGACCGTAGTTGTTATAGTGCCTTTGGAAACATGGAAACATAAACACTGGTACATATATGAGCTAAATCATCTCCTACTAGGTTCTTATTGACCAACACCCTTCTTAGACATATCAAACATAGTACATATCATCTTAACCTGGGGGAAAGGAAACATAAAATGGGTGAGATCAAATGTTTAGTAAGGGTAAAAAAGGGAGAAATGTAAGCATAAAAAATAGTATAGGTTATGAGAATGTGATCCTATAAATAGAATATCATACCCTACATATCAAATAACATAATCAAAATCATGGCATAAATGTTCATAGTTCATAATACACAAATCATATAAAATAAAGAGCATAATCCATGAAAGCATAACATATGAATAAGATATGGAAGTGTGACAAACACATAAACATATAATTATTTCCATAGTATCCAAGGCATCACTTCCAATATCATCTTAGTAGTATGGGTTCACTTCCCATACCATCATAGTAGAATGATTTCACTCCTCATACCATATTAGTAGTCATGGTTTACTCCCATGGCCATTATAGTAGTCAAGGTTCACTCCCAAGACCATATTAGTTTATCTCATGAGATATGAAATTTTACCCAATTCATTGGAGAGAGATATAGGTCCCACCCATCTCATAATGAAATCATACATACATGTGCCACAAAAAATTCATCATATCATGACCCATAAAAAGATATGAGTTTTATAAACATCAAATCATAACAAAAAAAATAAAATAAAATGAGAATCTATAACATTTAATCACGTCATAACCTATGGAAAATAGATATGTTTCATAATAATTTTATTGAAGTGTAACCCGTGAAAAATAAGTGGGTTTCAAAATCATATAACCTGTGGAAAAGAAAAGGATTTCATAATGACAATGGAATTAAGCATAAACCATTAATAGAAAGGATATGAATGAAACCTTTAGAAAATTTACTATAAGGGAATGAGTAAAATCAAAATATTTCATCTTAGATGGAAAATAATTTTGAAACATCTTTAAAAAACATTTATTGAGTAAAATATCATTTCTTGTTTGAATAATTATTTTTAATGAATAAACCATTTGAAAATAATTTTCATATAAAATAGCTTTTAAAACATATATAGAATACTTGAAATCATTTAGAAAACCATTTAACTTTAAATTACTTTTAAATTTTTTTTCTTAAATATTAACCTTCTAAAAATTCAAAGGGAGCTTTGAATAAATGGCGACGGGTAAACCCGTACATGTCATATGAGGTCAAAAGAACAATCCTTTTGCATGGTAAAAAGGTTAGAAAAGTGATTTGTTCATAAAATGACAAGAATATTCCATTTAAGAGATTATTAAAAGAAAAAAGGGTAAAAATTTCTTTTAAATCTTATAGGATAGTGATATAATATTCTTGGATACCCATTTTAGAAAACATAGATTTCTGACCGAAGGGAGGGTAAAGTTAGGATTTCTTAAAAACAATTTCTTATGTACCAAAGAGAAGAAATATGGGACCAATACATGAGTATATCATGAATAATTATAGGATAAGAAAATCCATTAATTTCCTTGAGATATGGATCATAATATTTCATCAAAGTAAGCATAAGCATAAATAATCTCAAAAAATGATGAGATTGACTCAATAAACTCTTATAACTTGGTAACTTGGGATCATACTCTATATGTAAGAAATTAAATTACACAAACATAAAATATCATGAAAAGATTTATATTCATGATATAGCATGTAAAATGGAAATATATGCACTTCTAAAAAGAGTTTAGGTGCATAACAAAACATGAGTCTCAAAGAAGGAAATTTGAGACAATTTTTTTACCGATTTGGTAACTTTTGAATCATAAAACCCATGAAATAAGGATCATAAAATGGAATTGTGAATACCCATAAATTTAATTATAATATAAACAGAATATAATAATGGTAATTACATACACCACACCAAAGGAAAGAGTGGTGAACATAACATGTATCTCATAGAAATTAAAAATGAGATAAAATTCCTCTTACCTTGTGTCTTGAGTCTCTTTGTACTTGAACAAAATTCCTGTATAATAAATATAAGTTTATTATAAATATTTTATATAATAATATTATTATATATAATACCACATATGGTTTTATTATGAACTTATATTACCTGCTTGTTAACGATCATATGGTAAGGTTTCACTTCGGGTAATATTCGCTTTGTTCTTCACATGTATCTTAATTTGTCATATCGTTGGTCCTTATACTTATATCATGATTCCAAAATGAAAATAAAGATATAAATATAATTTATATTCATTATATTTATATTACAACAATATTTAGAATAAATAAGTATGAAATGGAATGCGCCATTCATGGAGACGGTAAGCCGTATGTATGCATGAACGTTGTTTCCATTTTTAATTATCACGTTGAAAGAAAGTATGTAAATGAAATATGTATATATATTTATGTATATAAATATATCATTATTATAGTAGAATTATTATATCATAAATTTAATACTTATTAATAATATATATTTTTATAATCATCCTTGAATGGTGAATGTGGAAGATAAATCTCATCACGTCGCGGAGACGGTAAGCCGTACGTATGTACGAGTGAAGATATCATTCCATATTGGTAAATGATAGGGAATTGGATGGAAAATGAATTATAAAGAAATAATATTATGTCATGTTTATTATTTAAATCCTTTATATTCTTCTTCATACCCATATAAATAAATTACACATGAAAAACAGTTTACACCACGGTGTGGAGATAGTAAGTCATACATACACACGCATGGTGATATTGTTTTTTATCGGATGGGTAAAAGGAGGAATATGATTGTAAAATAATCATAAAAACATATAATAATATATTAGATACTAGATTTATTACTTTGTTATGGGAAAAATATATAAAGATGAAGTATAAGAAGAAGAGAACTTTGAAAGAGGTGATAAAACAATTACCTCTTTTTTGGGTATCTCCTTTTGATTTTCACAAAAGGACACCTTAGGATGGATTTATTCCCAAAGTATAACCTCTAGGATGTATTGAGGGAATTTAGGAGAGGAAATAGGTAGGGTTTTTCCTAGAAAAAGGGCTTTGAAGTTGTGAATTAAAAAGGATAAGTGTCCTTTTATAAGAGGGGGGAGGGATACTTTTAGAAACTCCAAAACTATTAATTTATTATAAAATGAATTTCAGTTTAAAATAACTCCAAAGTGATTTATTTTGAGGCTAAGATGGGGATGGGTAAAAATAATCTCAACCAATGAATTTTAGACATGTTTAGGTCACAAAATTATCCTTATCTTTTGGCTTTAACCCTTAGTTGAACTATTTAACTTTTACTGTGACAACTTGTTTTTTACACTATAGGGTTAATATAGTTACTATAAAATGCCAAACGAACCCCAATTAGATCATTTATGAAATATTTGATACTATAAAATTTATTTGGATTAACCTTAGATTTTTATAAATTTTATAACATTTAATGAAATATTTTTTATTTTAAAGTATCATTTATGTCAATTTTGATACAATTCAATATTTTCATTTTTAAAAAATATCAAACAACATGATAATTTCGAACCAAAACTTCCAACATGTCATTAACATGTCTAAGTTATCTATAAAATTAGTGGATGTAATTAATTAATTCAAATTATATTTATTTTAATATTTTTAATATCATTTATTTGATATCTTAATTAATTAAACAATTACTGCATTATTACTATACAAGCCATTAATTAAGTTATATCTTCTTTAAAAATTAAAAATAAATTATCATGATGAAGATAAATTTATTATATTTTAAATGAAAAATTATAGTCGAATTTATATTATGTATAACTCTATATTAAAAAAGATTTAGTTGTTA